>OENG01000071.1:0-23796 GCA_900239735.1 Blumeria hordei DH14
AGAGAAAGATATAAATACTTGCAGTCAGTGGTGGACAAGTTTTCATACCTGAGACACCGTAATGTGTGGAAATAAGCTAGATACCCGGGCATGTGGGGATTCAGAGCAATGAAGAGACTGATAAGCTGACTGTTACGGCACGTCAAGGAGGTTGTATAAGTTATTATATTGCTATCAAGAGGTACGCTTGTAAAGGCAATAAAAGACGAAGAGAGGAGGTAGCTACTCTCGACTCTCTTCTAAGATATCTCCTCGGCTGTGCCCAGTCATCCAACGTGATGCCAAGGCGCCTAACCTGTATCCCCACACACACGCAATACGGCTCTCACGGATCGTGACAGTAGGCTAGGAGGAGAGTTTAGACGCGACGCTACAGAGGACATAAAGGACAGAAGCCGTCGTTGGTAGATTAGCTTCCCAAGGAAAAATTATGAATTCCTATTGAGTTAACGTCTTTCAAGTCTTTTTGAATTCATTAAACCTTTTACAGTTATTATTTCTTGTGCCAGGCTTCCACCCTCCATCCAGTGGACATGACACATATGGAGGACATCTAGAATACAAGTTCCTCCATTTTCCAGCAAAGCCCATCTGGTACCTGACTTTTCCTACTACGTGTTCCATGCTTGTTACATCAGGTCGAATAGGTAGGAACGCACTCACCATGATCCTCAGACCATGTATTGAGGGAAAACCTTTGGGAGAATACCTCAATAATTCCTCCTGTACTCTTTCACGACGAGCAGCCGTAGTCCCCCCTTAAACAGGCCGTGTAGGAATCCAGCCTACCACTTCTAGGAAGCACATCCAGCACCCAACCAGCTGTGCCAACAGCCTGTTGAAAATCACATATTATTCTTCCTAAATTCTCCCCTGCATTGCGCTCAACCCCCATTTGAGAGGGCTGAAATTCCGATATCGAGAGCTCAAAACCGAGGCATCGGTGCCTCAGCTTTTGTCGAACATTGTTCGTTGTCTGAGTGAGGCGTCTTTGTTCGCGCCGTCTCTGGAATGTGTCGAAAAGTTGAGAATATTGATGTGGCGGTCGAGGTGCCTGTCTAAAATGAGGCCGAGCCATTGCCCGGTCCTGCACACAATGTTAGTAAAGTTGAAAGCGAAATGAATTTTACCTTTGATTTTGGGAAGGTTGTTGGTGAGTCGTAAAGTACTCCCAGTCAAACTCAATCAGGAAGTTGTTAGAAGACTGAATAGAAGAGACCCAAACTTTTAATCTATCGTGCCGTGAATGGAACCTAGCCCATGTGTCAACCGAAATCGACTGGGCCACGCTCAGCAAGCTGCAGTTGCTTTTGGTGTTGCACGCTAATATCAATTTATTTTTTAAATTTTAAATTTTAAATGAGGACCATGGTACCTTTCATTTAGAGTTGAAAACCATCCCCATAATTTAGATTTTCACGGAATATCATGGGAAAGTACCCCTTGCTTGCATAAGTAGTCGAATAACTAGACATGGGTCTGCATAAATAGCATACCAATTAAGGCAATATGTACAGAGATCTAACCACAGTTATTTTGACAATTGTACTTTTACACCCCATAAGAGATTGTAACTGCTAATGTGAAAAGCGCACTCGTGACATCATCAAGTTTATAAGTATGAATTAGTACATCCTAATTCCAATGACCACACCTCTCATCAACTATTCTCTGGCCTCAGCTAGCCGCCAAATACACGCCCACGCCAATATTTACATCCGACAGAGGAAGCAAAGCATGGCGCACAAATCTGGGAGACAGTTCTTTGGGAAGGACGTGAGAGGGATCAGGATAAGTTTTCAAGATTACAGAGGATGGATACAATCTCGACGGGTGTGTAATTTCGAATACTGGCAAGAAGTTTCACGCATTGAGCTTTGTGCGCTCCAAGATTTCGCTTTTGAGAGAGCAGCTGACACTATAAAAACAAGTAAACGATGGAAGGTGCCGTGATCCGCCTCCTTTTAGTGCTGTCTAATAAAGTTTGAGTAGCCTGGACACCTACTTCACTTGTGAATGAGACGTCTCCGACCACATTTCGCGCGGAAGAAAGTAAATTGATGATGGGGGCTTGTCTGGATATCTTAGTGTTTTTGAGACATTCCCCTGGGTGGTTATTCACAGATGAGGGTTGACTTATGGTATAGAATAAGCCACCATAATTTCGCAGTAGTATTTGCAAATCAAAGACGAGGGATAGTGTTCTTGTATATTGAGTCATCAATTATGTAGTTACTTTGTGTGACGAAACCAAGCTGGTTGTAGTGTACTTTTAGAAAGATTAAACTATATGAAGAGATAAGTACCACAACTACGGGTAATGACTATTTGTACATCCTCCTAGCTCATCCAGTACGTACTCTGTTGGTGAGAATGACATATTGCTCCGCCACTGCCCGTCGTCATCTTTGCCATCTAGCTGACTCTCTCACTTGGCAATTCTACTTCGCCGTCTCACATTCCTTCCTAGCTCCAATGTAATGTGGCCAAGTGAAACTTAGTCGCTTGATACAAGATAATATGTAACACTCTCCCTAATACGCCCCCAAACTCCGCTTAGGTCTCCACCTAAGCTAAACCACGGTCAAACCGTAACACTTTGATATTGTGTTATAACTAGACAGCTGCATTCGCAATTAAAATATGGCGCAAAACTATGCGTCATGGAGGGGTAAATCATGTGATGTAGCCGAAATATAAACGTCTACTAAGTGAGTGAGTGGGTTTTATTGTACTACTTGAGTCTTCGACTATCTAGCACATTGGGCTCCTCTCTGGCCCAGGCCACACCTTGTACAGTGCTCCTGTCCTCTCTTGTTACTTGTAAGATCATTGATATATTGCCCATGATGAATAGCCATTCAGCTCAGTATTTACCCGTGGAATTCATCCACCTTTTCCACGGAACCTTCTACCCAAAAAAAATAAAAATGGTAGCAATGGAAACTGCGTGCGCGGGAAAAAGTCTCAAAAAACCTGCAGCCCCAGCCAGGCGAGGCCTAGACACCGGGACCACATGAGGTGCGCATATTCATCTATATCTCCCTTCTTTGTAGCATTCGAGGCCATCTTGATCCAATCCACCATCTCCGTATCGGGTGCTGGGTTCGCTCCGGAAACTCATCGGATGGCTTTTCCTCCATGATCAAGGGTTGGTGACGAGAAGGGCTTCGACCCTAACGTCTGATCTGATCGTGGTTAGCTTCATGATAATGGTGATAGGGGGATGTGGTTATGGATGAAGACGATACAGATCGCGAAGGCGACTGGGAATCCTCATCGAAGTGAGGAGGTTGTTACTCAATCTTGGCTCTACAGACTCTACAGTGAGAGCTGGAGGTTCGTAGGGGACACCACTGACAGGTGTTGAGAATAGTCCCCCTAAACGTCTACTAAGAATGATAGACGTCTCCACCGAACACTTCCACCTTCACTTTCACTTTCAAGTTCACTTTCACTTTCAAGTTCACCTTCACGTTCAAACATTTCACCATTAAACATGATTTTTTTTTTCACAAAATGGATCAAATGGAACAATTCTACGAGTACACATCTAGAAACCCTCTACAGCCGATATTAGTTCAGTATATACATAGTCCCGCTTTTCAAGCTGGATCTATGGAAGGTAAACCTTTCTGACTTAGTAGTAAATAAATAGGCTAACCATAAAGAAATCCGATTCTTACTTTCTGAAATCCAAACTTACGTGGGGCGATTCCTTCGGTTCACAGCAGATCATGCCGCTAGAATTTTAAGCTCAAATTTACATCAGCTCGGAACAAAAATAATGAACGGGGAGGTTACCATCTTGGAAATTGCACATCTGATCTATTTGGTCAATTTTGAAAGCGATCTTCAAATCTGGTCTCATATTATTCATATTGCCGATGTACTAACCCGTGTAGCTCCTCCAATTCTTCCAGATCTACAAATTCCCTTGACTCCAGAGAAGAGATCGACAACTACCCTATTGCGGAACGTCGCTGAACAACCTGATTATGACAGTACCAGAGAAGCCCTCGAAGAGGCACTGAGTGCCGAGCTTACACACTACACTTATAAATCTGTCGATAAATTCTGGGAGGTGAATTTCGAAAATAAAAGCTGGTATGGTTTAACCACGCAAATTTGGGAGAGATATCGCGATGGGGGTCAATGTGGAGACAGCCACGGATTCAGCGACAATATGGATGAGAAGGAAATGATAGAGTGGTTCAAATCCTTTTACAGATTATACCTGGAACCATACAGAGTCCAATCAGCAAACCCCAGTGAGCCTCCTACAGATAGCAACCATAACGAGTGCTTTGAGCGAGGGAAGTTTACTTTTACTTCCACCGCACATCAGCTGCGAGGTAGTCGATGTAATCGGCAAGTAGATGTATTTGTTGAGCATTCCAATAATCTTGATAGTTGGGATCATCAATGGGTGGACGTGAGGGTAGTGGGCGAGTTCACCAAGTCGGAAGGCAAAAAGAGAGGAAAATTCCGCCAGCTCATGCTGTACGTGCGTGAATTGTTTTACGCGCAGCCATTGCGTTGTTTCGTTCACGGATTTTGCTTGCACAAGAAGCATATTGTTTTCTGGATTATCGACAGGTCAGGAGCGTACAGCTCCAGTGAAATTAACGTGGTCAATGACCAAGAAAAGTTGGTCCGCGCTCTTTCGGCATACACGATCATGAGCGACGAAGAGCTTGGCCTTGACCCCACTATCTGCCATCATAACGGCCGCACCTTTATCAAAATTAGACACGATGATTTGGCGCCAGAAAGATGGGTCGAGATCCATCCTGAGCCAGTAACTCGACCTGAGACTGTGTTGTCACATGGAAACCTCTGCCTTCAGACGATTAACAAAGAATACTTGATCAAGTTTTCGTGGGGCTCTGGTGCGGAAGAATCTGAGATCGATTTCTTGCATGCCGCACGAGCGGTAAAAGGTGTCGTTGACCTTGCATGGGCCAAGCAGATATATCAGGTTGTAACTCACCGCGAGGGGCTAGACTTTTCGACTGGAAAAAGGTGGAACTTGGGAGTGAAGAATTGGCTTCCGATCGGCACAGAGGATGTACCAAAGGAATATTTTAAGAAACGAAAGCTCACTCTTGCCATCATCTCTCCCTACGGTCGACCCTTGAAGACCTGCTCTACGGTCCGGGAGTTTTTAAGCGGCTTGCTTGATGCCATACTTGGGCATCGTGACTTATATCTTTTTGCCGGCATTCTTCACGGCGATATATCTGAAAGCAATATCATTTTGACAGGGCCGGATGAACTTGGACTAATTCATGGAAAGCTTATAGACCTAGACATGTCCATGTATGTCGCGGGATATAATGAGGCGAAAAGTTTACCTGGTACCATGAAATTCATGGCAATAAAGGTTTTGCAAAATATTGCTCTCAAATCCGGAACAATGACCAAGACCTACCGTCACGATCTCGAGTCGTTTTTCTACGTCTTTCTCGTGGGATGTGTCTGTTACGGACGTGATTCGGCAGAGTACCAAAATTTTTTCAACAGTTGGTATTCATCTGGCCCGCTTTCAAATCAAGCTGCGAAGATTGCAGACATAGGGATGAATTGGGAGATAAGAATTATTGACAACTTTTCTCCGTGCTTTCATGGGATCAAAGAATTGGCAAAAGAATTGCGTCAAATATTGTTTGGAATACACTATACATTTATTGACACACCCAGATATAGCTCAGAACTTTACGACCCCATAATCACTGCTTTCCTTAAAACCATTAAGAAAATTGACGGTAAGCTTTTCATCCATTCGTATCAAACTTCTTTTCTTGACCTCGAAACTTACTGACAAAACCTTTCTTGTGATTTAGATGGAATCATCAGAAACGAGACTATAACACCGGGAGGACGATGAAAAAGACAGAGGTTGAACAGAACAAAGATTGTTGATGGAGGCTTCAGTAGCAGATTATTATCAGGCAGATGATGGTGTAACTTTCATTTAATTATTTATTTATCATAAAATAGTATTATTAGAAGCATTAACTCGAACTGGGAAGCTAAATACTGTTTTTTTACGGGATTCATCACGCATTCAAGCGTGGATGAAGATCAACTACTTTCTGTGATTTTGCGCAATGGCATTGTCTATACTGAAAATGTTTGATCACTCTCTATTGAAATCCCAGCTTTTCGTTAGTTATGACTTTCAACATGAAATACTCTAACTTAAGTAATATATCCATCGATGGGCAATATACACGTGTACGCGTATCAAATGGATCTATCGATGATGACACGGTACTTCTTCTTAGATGCAGGCGTGCCAGCCTTAGGGAAGATGTTATGGCCAGGCAACCTTGAAGAGGTTTGAAGGAGAAGGTTTCCGAGAAAACTCCGACAGTTAGAGATGGAGGGGCTGGCGTCATGACTACATTTGGCATAGTATTAGTTGAGTTCAAGTACTCTCTCGGGTTAGATATAAGGAAGCTGGAGCTGCCACATAGTAGTTCTCCAGCTTCTCAATCTTTCATTCTTTTGATCTTTGATATCGCAATCTAGCATTTATATAATATCATCATCTTGGATCGTCACAGTCCGATATTCTAAGTCTTTCATTTAGTAATTACATTGTTCGTACTTCTGTTCACCCTAATCTGTGAGCCTTGATCGTTTGCTAGGCCACTCGACTTCGTGACTTCGTGTCTCTCGATTATCCTGTAGTTCTCCGACCTTTGACCACCTGGCATGTCGCCAGTTGGATTATATCTGAGTATCCTTCGTTAGCAGATATAATCCTATTAATTATTAATTTATTACCTTCGGCAGACGACGATCTCCAGTATCCCTAGCGCACGCCTTAACAGAAGACGTAGCGAGCTTCACTAAGACGCATGACTAACTATCAACACATTGTAGTCTATATGTTGGCACATGTACATCAGAAAATAGTCTTACGACAATATCCATACGGAATATCAGCATTTGACCCAAAATTCAACACCAGCCTGTCACGTCTCCTATTCGAGGGATGATATATAACGATGTTAGACAGACTATGAATAAGGGCTTCGTGAAAGAGAGATAGGAGAGAGGTATGTTTATTTAACTAGATGAGTCATAGACTATCTAGCACACTGGGCCACTCTCTGACCTAGGCCACACCTTATACGGTGCTTCTTGCCTCTCATGTTTCTTGTAAGATCATTTATATATTGCCCTTGATGAATAGCCATTAAGCTCAGTGTTTACATGTGGAATTCAGGCGCCTTTTCCACGGAACCTTCTACACAGAAAAATAAAAAACAAAAAGGTAGCAATATCAACTGCGTGCTCGGGAAAAAGTCTCAAAAAATATACAGCCACGGGCAGGCGAGGTCTAGACACCAAGACCACATGAGATGCGCATATTCATCTATGTCTCCCTTCTTTGTAGCATTCAAGGCCATCTTAATTAAATGTATCATCTCTCTATCGGGCGCTGGGTACGCTGTGGAAACTCATCGGATTGCTTTTCCTTCATGATCAAGGGTTGGTGATGAGTGGTCTTCGATCCTACCATCGGATCTGATCATGGTTAGCTTCATAATAATGGTGATAAGGGAATGTGCTTAGGGATGAAGACGATACAGAACGCAGAAGCGATTTGGAATCCTCATCGAAGTGAGGACTTTGTTACTCAATCTTGGCTATGAAGACTCTTCAGTGAGAGTTGGGTGTTTGTAGGGGACACCACTTACAGGCGTTGAGAATAGTCCTCCTTATTACTCCTACCATTACTATACAAAGATAACTCAGTTTTGCATTTTTTTTCATTCATGTAGTGTGTGTATTCGATGCTACCACTAGAGACCATTGTCTAGGGAGCTCACATTCTTCCCTCGGACTTGAATATCCACAAAAGGTAAAAACCTTGAATCTCTTAAATACCATTACCATATTGATTTGAACCATCCCACAGTATTTGAACTAGCAATGCTCCCTTTCTCAAGTTAGGTAGGCGCGCAGACTAGCCAGACTATTATTTTTGAAGATGACCACCTGGAGGCAGATCACAATACTTTCTATTGTTGTCTGCCTTTAAAGTGTCGGCTGCTCCTCTACGAGCCCGGGAGTGGAATATCCTGTCAGAGCCAAGTTTAGTCAAATTTTGCAATTCCGAAGAAGTTGGCCCACGAGGCAATGATCCAAGATTCTCTACGAAATCAATATCTCCCACCCAACAAGATCGATCTCCACAGAAACCTCATCAAGTTTACAAGTACAACTTAGTCCATTCTCGTTTCAATGACCACACCTCTCATCGACTGTTCTCTGGCCTCAGCTAGCCGCCAAATTCACGCCCACGCCGATATTTACAACCAACGGAGGAAGCAAAGTGTGGCGCACAAACCTGGGAGACAGTTCTTTGGGATTGACATTAGAGGAATAAGGAAAAGTTTACAAGATTATGCAAAGGATGGATACAATCTCGACGGGCGCGTGATTTTGAAATTTGACAATGAGTTTCACGAATTGAGCTTTGTTGCGATTTTCGAGTAAGACGAGCAGAAAGTAAAGCCCAAAGAATATTGTTTCCATTAAAGTTCAAAGTTGCATGTAAAACGCGAATTTATGTGTGCATATCCTAGAGTTAAAGTGGGTATGCAAACAACAATTATTACAATAAAAAGTCTTGAGCACAGCCGACCACGAAACCATTATGCGGGGAATAAAGCAGTACTGACCCCACACCATCAACGCCATCCTGTTTGTCGCAAAGTAAACATGACTATGTCTCTCACTGCCTCTGCACCTAGTATCATACTACCCCGCACATGCAAATGTATGAGAGAATAGCTCATTAGCAAAAAGAAGTTAAAATGTAGAATACAGGATGTATTATAGAGTATGTAGGAAAGTTGTTCATATTTGCAAGGAATGCCAATTATTGTAAGAAATGTGGTAAATTCTAACAAGCTTTGTGATTCTGCGCGATCTATTACTGGACCGTTACCCGGAAACAGACGACCTCCCTCCTTGCACAAGGTCAGCAGAGTCTCGTATTCCATGGTCTAAGGAGCTATCAGAGCTGGAAGCACAGTCATGTACTGTTGGAGGAGGTAATACCTGTCCTGGTGCAGACGGAATCTCAGTAGAATTGCTAGCCGCATGCTGGGGCAATATTGGGAAATATATAACACAACTCTTTCAAGCTTTTCTGAGACTAGGTTACCATCCGGCGTGCTTCAAGCTGGCGGAAGTCGTCTTCCTACCGAAGAGCGGTCGTGATTTATCAACGGCCAAAGGATGGAGATCAATTGCACTCCTCTCATGTATAGGCAAGGGGCTGGAAAGAATCTTTGCAAAAAGGATGTCAGCATTGGCTATCACTTTAGACGTTGTAGGCCACCAGCAGTTTGGCGCACTACCAAAACGAACGGCAAATGATCTGGTATCTTCAGTAGTGCACGATGTCGAGGAAGCTCGATCTCAAGGATGAGCATCCACCTTTGTAACGATGGATGTACAAGGAGCAGTCGACGCTGTCCTACACAACCGGCTACTATGGCGAATGCAGGCACAAGGCTGGCCAGACTCGGTATTACGATGGACATCCTCTTTTGACAAAGGGAGGAGCGTACAGGTACGGTACCCGGGAGGCGTAACTAGCCCGAGATCTTTGAGGCTAGGGGTGCCACAGGGATCACAGATCTCTCCATTGCTTTTCCTGTTATACATGGCGGAGCCCATGCGAATCGGGAACTGCAGAGCACGATTTAGCTATGCGGACGACATTGGTATTCTCGGCATCGGTCGCTCGTTAGCCGAGTCTGCGACGGCGGCACAAGGTGAGGTCGACCATCTTCTGAAATGGGCTGAAGAGAACGCGGTTTCGTTCGACCTCGACAAGTCTGAGGTGATACAATTCAAAGGGAGAAATAGGGGCGAACCAGTAGGAATACAAGTTGGTGGTAGGCTACTCCAGACGGCGGAGCATATTCGCTGGCTCGGAATTCACCTCGATCCGCGTCTCACCTTCAAGCATCATCTAGCGACCTGGTGCGGGAAGGCCCTCAAAGCTTCCCAGCACATGCGGCGACTTAACCCACTTCAACGAGGAGCGGCCCCAGGTCCCCTGGTAACTGCTATCGACTCATGCATCGTACCAGTAGCAACATTTGGAGCGGATGTGTGGTGGCCCGGACTAACACGGCTAACGAAGAAAGGTACCTCAACGCCACAGACTACACACCTATGTAGTCTGATCGACAAAACCATTCAACTAGCTCTTCGTGCGGCGTTACCGGTCTGGAAGACTTCGCCTAATGTCCTTCTTCACAGGGAAGGGGGCATTCCACCGGCGAAGATTCTCCTCGAAGGAATTCGACTCCGTCTAGCAGCCAGGATCCAGTCGCTCGATGACCGACACCCTCTCCGGAACCGCGCAAGCGAGTGCCCTAACGTTGGCTCGCAGAAGTACAAGCTAAGGAATAGAGTCAGGCGCCAACCAGAAACCCAGATGTCGCGCCTACAGCGTGCTTTCCGACAGCTCCCGGAGTCATCCGAACAGGCAGAAAGGCTGGCAGGCCCAGTCTACACATCAAGTCTTGGAACGAAAGAAGAGGGAGTCAAAGCACACTACAACTGGGCTAGCACGATCTCTCCCTCCAACAAATGTGCCTACTCTGATGGGTCATCCGAAGGCCATGGACGATCCTCGTGGGGATATGTCCTCCAACGCGGAGGAAAAACTTTCGCACAAGGTCACGGTCGTATACACGGAGGTGAAGTTTATGATGCAGAAATCGCAAGAGCAGCAGTAGCACTTCGTGAAGCTATTCGCGCTCGAAAGAACGGTGAGAGAATCTTCGTTCTACTTGAAAATCAGGCAGCTGTACTTGCGCTTCGGACGGGGAAGTCATCATCGTCACTTTTCATGGATAAGCAGTAGGGTAGTACTTGATCTTAGTAAGCTAGTGAGTAGGTGTGGATGCAAGGGTCTAGAAAGGTAAAGGTGGTCTGGTGGTAAACAAGTAGTTGCCACATTGCTTCCTATGATGGAGCGCTAGTGGCAATGTCATGTATATAGTGTGGTAGGCGTGATTGAGTTTTCTCTTCACGCAACGTCTTCTTATATTCTGTACACATATTGTACCACCTCACATCTCTTTTCCTCACAGAAGACCATTTCACTGCTATCCTATAATCATATTCCATATCCCTTCGTGCCCTACGGAACGTTAGTAATAAGCTCCCTGAGATTACGTTGCGTCCTTATCTGTACCGCACGAGATGGCCACACAAAACATCTCGACATGGATCGCTCCCAATGATCTCGAAGAATTTCGACGATTTTACGAGGCAGATAATCTTGCGCTATTCACCGGCCTTACAGGCCTTGTAAAACGCCTGCGTCAAGAGAGAGATACATGTCGGTCACAGCTTTCCGACGCCCACACTGCTAATGATACCCTCGAAGAGCAAGTAACTCAACTCAACCTAGACTTAAGCATTGCAAGAGCTAGCTCTGCTCCTACTGCACCTATTCACGATACACACCCACTACCAGTTCCTCAATCCACTTTTCGCTCCGAAAAATTCCCTGATCCTGAAAAATTTGACGGAACAAGGGCAAAACTTCCTGGATTTATCACACAACTCCGGATGAAACTTGAGAAGAACGGGGATCGATTTGGCAATGAAGCGGCAACCGTAATTTACTCCATCAACCGACTAGAGGGAAAAGCACTCGATCAGGTGGTACCCCTTGTTAACGCAAATCCTTCGACACCATTTCCGTCGATTTCGGCGTTCATTGCCCATTTAGAAGCTTCTTTCGGAGACCCAGACCCCCGAAGTACAGCTCTTCAAGGGCTCGAAACACTGAAGCAAGGACCTGGAGACTTCGCTACCTATTACACTAGTTTCCTTCGTAATATTGCATATCTAGACTACAACGAATCGGCCAAAATCGATGCCCTTGCCAAGGGACTGTCTGACGATTTGAAAGACGCAATGGCATACCGGTTTGAGCGTCCAAAAACTTTGAAAGAATTTGCTTCGACATTAATGACGTTGGACAACAGGATTAGAAGTCGGAAAGCCGAACTAAGGAACGATCGTAACACCGCCATTCAATTTCCTGCCGTTAATACAGTCCACCCCTCGCATGTTGCTGGTGGCCTCGTACCAATGGATCTTTCCGGAATTCAAAGCCAGCCGACATCAAGGCCGCCCCCTGAACAGCGGTATTTCTTTGTAAACGGAATGCGAAAAACAACAGCTGCAGAAAAGCAATGGCGACGAGACAACAACCTTTGCATGTACTGCGCAGGAGCCGGTCACGCTTTTAGTAACTGCCCTACTGCAAACCGTTCGAAAACTAACCAAGTAGCAATGTCGGGTGCAATGCTCGCTAACTTACAAGTAGCCCAAGATCCGATAGTTTCGCAACCTTCGACCTCAGAAGCAAGTTTTCAGGTGCCCCGGATTTGAACATTGGCCCTGATCCGGGACCATCATGTAGTTCTTCAATTTCTGCATTCTGTATTTCTGACTTTTCGGTGTCATTAGCGGAGGATAATTTGGATGGTGATCATTTAGTTGCTGCCTGTAAATTAGCAACAGATAATAAACTTATTCATACCTACGCACTAATTGACACCGGCTGCTCCGGAATTGCTTTTATTGACGAATCGTTTGCGCGCCATAACAATTTTACACTTACTGCTCTCAGATACCCCCGTACACTTCAAGTAATTGACGGAAGGCCTATCTCCTCTGGGAGTGTCACACATACATGCCAACTGCCATTACATATAAATTCTCACATGGAAAACTTAACCTTCTTTGTAACAAAACTTGGAACCTACCCATTGGTACTTGGAATCCCTTGGCTCCAACGTCATAACCCAGCGCTCAATTTTAAAAAAAATACTATTTTATTTAGTTCAAAACATTGCAAAAATAGTTGTAACTTATCTTCGAAGCTAGTTCCCGTCAAAGGACTAAAATTACCACTGCTACCTCGAACCATGAATTTTGTGGCCTTCATGCGGATGGTTCAAAAAGATAACCTCACAGTATACTCTACAGAAACAACTGGACTTGTCAACGAGCCTAATACAAAATCAAAAGGCAGCTGGAAGGAGAAAATCCCAGCCAGATACCATAAATTTTTACACATGATGGACGAAAAGTATGCACATAATTTGCCGCCAAGTCGCCCTTATGACCACAAAATACCTCTTAAAGAAAGACTAGACCCTCCTTTTGGACCACTCTATGGAATGTCAGGGGACGAACTTATTGCATTGAAATCATATATTGACGAAAATCTAAAAAAGGGATTCATTCGAGCTAGTTCCTCGCCAGCTGGTGCACCTGTACTATTTGTCAAAAAATCAGATGGAACTCTACGGCTCTGTGTAGACTATCGTAAATTGAATGAAATTACAGTTAAAAATCGGTACCCGCTCCCTTTGCTAAGAGAAACACTTGACCGCCTCTCAAAGGCAAAATGGTTCACAAAATTGGACCTGCGACAAGGCTATAATCAAATTAGAATGGCAAAGGGAGAAGAATGGAAAACAGCTTTTCGTACTCGATATGGCCACTTTGAGTACACAGTCATGCCCTTTGGGCTAACAAATGCCCCAGCCACTTTTCAGCACTTTATTAATGATTGTCTTCGTAATTATTTGGATATATTCTGCACTGCATACCTGGATGACATCCTAATTTATAGCAACACCCTAGAAGAACACCGAGACCATGTTGAGCAAGTTTTAAAAGCTCTTCAAAATAAAGGAGTGCTCTTGAAGCCTGAGAAGTGTGAGTTCCATACACAAACAACAAAATACCTTGGTCTGATAATCGAGTCTGGTGGCATAAAAATGGACCCCCAAAAGGTAGAGACTGTGAGAAACTGGTCTATTCCAAAAACACTTAAAGATTTACAAGCGTTCCTAGGATTTGCAAACTTCTATCGACGATTTATCAGCGGGTTTTCGAAAGTAGCCTTTCCACTTACCATGCTGACTCGAAAAGATACACCTTTTTCCTGGAATTCCGACGCACAGTATGCTTTCGAAACCTTAAAGCGAGCATTCACAACAGCGCCTATCCTAGCACACTTTGATCCCGATAAGAAAATAATTGTGGAAACAGACGCTTCAGACTATGTTAGTGCTGGAATTCTCTCCCAGTCTGATGATGCTGGAACTCTTCGACCAGTTGCCTATTTTTCGAAAAAACATTCCCCAACAGAGTGCAACTACGAAATCTATGACAAAGAACTTCTAGCAATAATTCGCGCGTTTGAAGAATGGAGACCCGAGCTGGAAGGAGCCACATTTCCAATTTCGGTGATTTCCGATCACAAGAACCTAGAACATTTCATGACCACTAAACAACTGAACCGAAGGCAGGCCCGCTGGGCAGAATACCTTTCTCGATTTGATTTTGTTATAAAATATAGGCCGGGAAAGCTTGGAGGAAAACCAGACGCGTTGACCAGAAGATCTGAGGATATTCCCACGGACAATGATGAAAGACTTCAACACCAGAGTCAGGTAATTTTAAAAAAAGAAAATGTTGAGCAACTCAATCTTTCATCCTCTTCTATGAGTCGTCGCAAAGTAGCATCACATACTACACTCGAAAAGTTGTTCCTCGAGGGGTATGCCGTCGATCCGTTTCCAACTAAGGTCCTAGGCCTAATAAAAAATGGCGTACAAACCTCGAGCGAAATTTCATTAGCTGAATGTGCGGAAGTAGACAATAGATTGACCTACAGGGATAACATATATGTTCCCAATTATGACCCACTAAAAATTCACCTCCTCAAACTGTATCACAATGACCCCTCTGCTGGGCACCCAGGCCGCGAAAAAACGTTTGAACTCATGAGCCGAGATTATTTTTGGCCCTCCATGCGCAGCTATATAGCGCGATTTATTCGAAACTGCCGTACTTGTCAAAGATCGAAGCCAAATAACCACGCTAAATTCGGAGTTCTCAGACCCCTTCCAATTGCGCAGCAGCCCTGGCAAGAAATTTCTATGGATTTTGTCACTGGTCTTCCAGAAAGCGATGGATTTGATGCAATTATGGTGGTAGTCGATAGGCTCACAAAGATGCGACATTTCATACCCTGTACAACAACCGTTAACGCAAGGGATGTGGCTCAGCTATATCTGCGTAATGTTTGGAAACTACATGGCTTACCTACACACATCACCTCCGATCGTGGAACCCAATTTACAGCCAAATTCTGGAAAGCTCTCTGTAATCATCTTGAGATTGAGTCAAGAATGTCGACAGCTTTTCATCCAGAAACAGATGGTCAAACCGAGCGGTGTAACGCGGTAATGGAACAATATTTACGCAGTTATGTATCGTATCAACAAGATGATTGGGTCAAATGGCTCCCCATGGCAGAGTTTGCAGCTAACAACCAGGTATCCGCCTCGACCCAGGCATCACCATTTTTCGGCAACTATGGCTTCCACCCACGGTTCACCCTTTCGGTAAAACCATACACTAAAACACCGCCTGAGCTTGATGCAAAAAACTTTGCAAGTAAAATGAATGAAATTCATGCCTACCTAAAATCCAACATCAGGTCGGCACAGGACCAGCAAGAACTAGCTACAAACGCTAAAAGAAGGCCTGCCCCTCGTTACAATAATGGTGATTTAGTTTTTCTTTCTGCAAAAAATATTAGGACCACGCGAAATTCTCAAAAGCTCGATTGGAGAAAACTTGGCCATACCCAATAAAAGAAGTAATTTCGCCCTACGCATATAGGCTCGACCTTCCCCAAAGTATGAAAATTCACCCCGTCTTTCACGTCTCCCTCCTTCAACCTGCCGCAAAAGACCCGCTCCCTGGACAAATACAATCACCACTCCTCCTGTAATCATAGACGAAGAAATAGAGTATTATGTAGAGGAGATTTACGACTCGCGTGTCACTAGACACAGTGGACTGCAATATTTGGTCAAATGGAAAGGTGAAAACGACGCAACATGGGAACCAGCGCATAATCTTGATGATACCGTTGCTGTTGACCATTTTCATGAGCGCTACCCGAAAAAATCTGGACCCCTCGCAGTGTCAAAGAATAAGCCTCGCAGGAGCTCGCGTTTAAACAAGGGAGCTACTTTCATGGATAAGCAGTAGGGTAGTACTTGATCTTAGTAAGCTAGTGAGTAGGTGTGGATGCAAGGGTCTAGAAAGGTAAAGGTGGTCTGGTGGTAAACAAGTAGTCGCCACATCGCCTCCTATGCTGGAGCGCTAGTGGCAATGTCATGTATATAGTGTGGTAGGCGTGATTGAGTTTTCTCTTCACGCAACGTCTTCTTATATTCTGTACACATATTGTACCACCTCACATCTCTTTTCCTCACAGAAGACCATTTCACTGCTATCCTATAATCATATTCCATATCCCTTCGTGCCCTACGGAACGTTAGTAATAAGCTCCCTGAGATCACTGCAGATAACCCGCGTCTTTCACAAGTTCGCTTCAGAAGCAAACGCGACAGTGAGGTGGGTGCCTGGACACTCCAAGATTAGTGGCAACGAAGAAGCGGACGCAGAAGCCAGAGCCGGTCTTCAGCTGCTGCCGGATAGACAGACGCAGCCAGTGCAGACAACGCAGGCATACATACGTCGTCTGATGCACAACCGCCGACAGAAACTGGTGGATGACTGGTGGAATAAGTCGGGTCCGGACAGATATCAAGACCTGGACTTACAGATGCGACGTCGAAGACCACCAGAACTAGGGCTCCCTCGAAGATTACTCCATAGGCTCCTGGCAGCAAGATCAGGCCATGGAGACTTTGCGGACTATCATCGCCGCCTGAACCATGAAAACGCGAAACTGGAATGCGTCTGTGGACAAAGGACATCGCCAACCCATTTTGTCCGGTGCCGGAAGAATGCTGCTATAATGCGCAGGTTGAGAAGATCCATGACCGTGGAGGACTATACCAACCAACTCCTTGGACCGGAAGGCCTCGAGAAGTTCATAGAATTTGCAAGGATAACCCGCTGCTTTGGGAGCATGGATGCAGACCCGCCCTCAGCTGGATGCGAGGGCCGGAGTGATTATTTAGTCAGGACGAGAGAAATGACTGAGGGGGGCATAGGATGAGATATACTAGCACCGCTCCTACATGTTAATTTGCTTTGTTTCAGTTGGTTTCGTTTGTTATTTCTTTTTGGTTTTGGTTGCTTGTAATCAGAGTCACATGGTGACTGTGTGGTGGGAATGAGTAGGGCACAGCTATTTAGGATGATCCTTACCGAGCCCACCAGTCCCGTGCCATAAGGCGCTGGGCTGGTGCCTGGGACCGTAAAATAAATAAATCAATCAATTTTTGAGAGAATTTGATGAAAATTTGCCCTATCAGCCCGTTTCACCCTTTAAATTCACCTCTCGACTACCTACTCATCAATCTCCCGTGGTACCGTGCCACTCAGCCTTAAAATGGCACTGGTACCCCCAAAATCCGCGAAACCCGCGAAAATTGTGTTAACCACTAAAGTAGTAAAGCACAACCACCAGACGCGTCTGGAATCACAAAAGCAAATGCTGAGCAAAGCAAAAAGCAAAGCAATGCAAAAAGCGAAAACAAATGGACTGACGCAGAACGACATCGATCTCGAAGGGATGGAAGCCGAAATAATTGCGCAGATGGAAGAAAGCGGCAAAACCGACATTGAGATGGAGGATGCCACTCCCATAATTGATGCTTGGATCCGAAAGGGCCTAAAGGACTCGCGTTGGGCAACTGCAGGAGCGGAGAGCTCCCAGAAGGCGACAACAGCACCAACGATTGCCGTCGAGAAAGTAATCTCGGCGAAAGCAACGCCAGAATCCGCACGCGTTGCGGCACGAAAAATTGCGGTCCCGATAGCAAAGCGGACACCAACCGCGAGCACACCGAGGGGAACAGAAGACCCCCACAACGCAAAGGCAGCAAATGCCCCACAACTTCCGCCAGCCCCGGCCTCGATTCCTGGGACGACTGTGCGCGACAACCAACCTGCTGGTGGTGCTCCCACCAGTGTGGCACAAGAATACCCGCCAGAAATCGAAGCTTTGTTGGAAGACGAAAGAAAGCGGGCTACAAATGCCTCTGCCAGACTCGAAATGGGTTCAACAGTCATAAATACATTGGAAAGCGTTATACTGTCACTCAAAACGACGGATAACAAGGAATACTTGGACGAGATGAATGCATGTCTAAGGGGCGCTCTCGCCCACTTCCTACGCACTGGAACTACACCAGTGCCGACAAGCCTCCCCTCCCGCCCCGTCGGCCAGCAGGCCAGCAGCAGCGGGCCTTCTCCAAATTCAACAGCCAGGCTAGCCAGGCCTGTCGTTGCAGTGCCCAAGGTAACTTCAACCTGGGCAACTGTAGCCGGGAAAAACTACCCAATCAGCCGGCGCCAGTGATGGTTAGCCGTGCTCACAAAAGCTGACCCCGCCGACCAAGAAATTGACAAGACGGTCCCTTCGTCCACGTCGGACAACCGATTGTTCCTCCGGCTGAATTCAAAGCATCAGTGGCGAAAGATGTCCCCAGCTGGTATCAGAGATGCTGTGGCGCAGCTCACCAACGCGCCAAAAGTAGACATTGAACATGTCTACCGAGTCCCAACTGGTTTCGCACTTCGAGCGAAGAATCAGGAATCTCGCCAGTTCCTACTGAACGCGGCGGAATGTTTCCTCTCTATCGATGGAAAACTGGAAGAGGCCTCCGACATTGTGGCGCTCCGGATCTCGACGGTCCCCGTCGCCATCCACACTCTTCTTGGAAGGGTGCCAGTGACGGAGGAGATGGTGATCGAGGAGATCACCAGGGTTACAAAGGCCGTTCCAGTCAAAGTTCGGCCTCACGGGAAAAATCACCCCGGCGCGCTATACCAGTCATGGCTCGCTCATTTCAAGAGGGGAGCGGAACCAAGACTAGGATTCCGCCTGTTCGACGACTCGGGCGTCGCGGTACGACATCAACCGCGACAGACTGTGCAGCAATGCAAACGCTGCCTGCAGTTCCACGGAACGCGTGGTTGCTCCCGCGCCCCAGCTTGCTGGAACTGCACCTCCACAATGCACTCGACAGACGAGTGTCATGCGCACACCAAATGCCGCAACTGCGGAGGACCGCACAGATCCGACAGTCGAGCTTGCCTGGCCGCCCCACAAAGTCCGGGCCAGTAAGCAGAGAGCAACTGGCCACCATCCGCATGGCTAGCCAACGCGAGCTAGCGGCAGTAGTGAGGGCAAAAGCCGCTGTCCGTCGCGCTGAGGCAGCAGCTCAAGCGGCCGCCAAGCAGACGGAAGCCGCACCTGGAGCAGTGAAACCAAAACAGGTTCGAAGTTCTGATGACCGACGTCACTCCCGACGCCACGGCCACAGGAACGACGAATCCTGTTGAGTCCTCCTGAAGGGCCCCTCACGGGTCCCTTCTAGCCTCCCACCTACGATAAGTTTTATGTCGATCAACGTAGGTAGGGGAGGCCAGTCACACGACATCGCGCTTTCCCGAGCTTATGAGCTAGGCGTGGATGTGGTGCTAATACAAGAGCCTTCGTGGAATAAAGCCACAAAGGAGACAAAGTCACACCCTGGTTACGACTGCCATACACCATATGGCGGCGTAAACGTTCGACCCAGGGCAGTGACTTATACACTAATAAACAGTAGAATCCACTCGGCAATCAAATCTTTCCTTGTGATCCCCAGACTGCGGACTACTGCTGGGTCGTGGTAAACGGAGTCACGTTTCTCAACGTGTATAAAGACCCAAACAACCCAACAGCAATTAGACCTCTCCTCAACTGGGACCCACCACCACGATCCATCGCAGCTGGTGACTTCAACGCGGTATACTGTGCGCGTGGCAACCAGAGGTTACCCGCCCACGCGACAAGGAATTGAAATTGAGAGATGGGCGGAACGTCACAATCTCACTTGTCTGATTGTGGGCGAGCCAACGCATCGAGCCGGGAACACGCTCGATCTTGCTTGACCAACATCAACGGAGCTCAAGCATGGGTGGATCGCAACGAGTGCGTAACCAGCGACCATCTCCCGATTCGAGGACGGTCCCCACTGGATCCGGAAAAAGGGACCAGGAGCCTTCACAAATCAGGGTAACGCGTAGCAATTTGCCGAGATTTGCCCTTGCTGTAACGCAGTTTACACACCCGCCAACAGCCCTGGACACGGTTTGCAAGGCGAACGAATACGCCAACGATCTCTGTTCCGGCCTTACTAACGCTATCAAAGCAACAGGAAAACGAAGGAACAAAAGACACGGCAAATGTGCGCCTTGGTGGACCCAGAATGCAAGCTAGCTCACACTGAATATCGTGTAGCAATGACTCCGGAACAGCGATGGATACATTCGAAGAAGCTGCGCTCAACCCTCAGAGCGGCAAGGAAAGAGTACCAGACGCGTCAAGTCGAAGCGATCACAACACCAACTGCGTGTTCAAGCTGATGCGCTCGGCCGAGCCAAGGCAGGCAAGAAACCCCCTCCACTGAACCACGAAGGGAAGATGTACTCCGATCCGGCGAGCGGGCAGGATACTCCGAGATGCTCTTTTGGCACGGCACCAAGCGACGGACGACCTACCGCCACTCGATGCGCCGAGTACCAACCGAATCCCCTGGAACGACTATGTCTCGGACGAGGAGATCCGCATGTGCACCATAGGCTGCGCCAATACAGCGCCTGGAGCTGATGGGATCTCTGTAGAGCTTCTGCAAGTTGTTGGAAGACGATTGGACCATTTGTTGGCACTCTCTTCCGCGCCTGCATCAGGCTTGGCACCACCCATCCTGCTTCAAGCTGGCTGAAGTGGTGCTCCTACGCAAGACGAACCGGGATCCAACGACAGTTAAGGGCTGGAGACCGATTGCCCTTTTGTCATGTTTGGGCAAGGGACTGGAACGACTCTTAGCAAAGCGGATGGCCCATCTCGCGGTTACGTTCGACGTTGTCGGATACCATCAATTTGGGGCGCTTCCTAAAAGATCGGCAAACGACCTCGTCAGCTGTGTAGTCCACGACATTGAAGAAGCAAGTACCCAGGGATGGGCGGCCACATTCACGACTCTGGATGTCCAAGGCGCGTTCGATGCAGTACTTCACAATCGTTTGGTGAGGAGGATGCAAGAGCAGGGGTGGCCTGACTCAATTCTCAGATGGACAACGTCATTTCTTGCACAACGAAAGGTGCAAGTACAATACTCAGGAGGGGTAACCGGACAAAGCGAGCTGGTGTGTGGGGTTCCGCAGGGATCGCCGATATCGCCGCTGCTCTTTCTTCTCTACATGGCAGAGCCCATGCGAAGTGGCAATGTAGGAATGAGGTTCAGCTACGCAGACGACGTCGGGATCCTAGGGTTCGGGCGCAGCATTGCCGAGTCAGCCGCTTTGGTACAGAAGGAAGTGGACCATCTTCTGGATTGGGCAAGTACTAACGCAGTTTCCTTCGATACTAACAAGTCGGAGGTAGTCCAGTTTCCCGGACGAAAACGCGAGAAGCCAGTGGGCATTTGTGTGAACGGCGTGGTTATCGAGCCATCAGACCAAATACGCTGGCTGGGAGTACACCTAGACCCGCGACTGGACTTCAAACACCACGTCACAACGTGGTGCGGCAAAGCTCTGAAGGTTGCTCAGCAAATGCGACGCTTCAACTCAGCGTATCGAGGAGCCGCCCCTGCAGCACTGGTTCGAGCGGTGGACACGTGCATTGTCCCCATAGCAACCTTTGGAGCAGATGTTTGGTGGCCCGGCCTCAAACGTCTGACCCAAAAGGGGATCATCACACCTCGTACCAGCATTTTCTGTGAGATGATCGACAAGGCAATCTTGACGGGACTGCGCGCTGCCCTCCCAGTAATGAGAACGACACCGAATCTTGTTCTCCACCGAGAAGGAGGTATCCCAACAGGGAAGATCATTCTGGAAGGGAACCGACTACGGCTTTCGGCTCGGCTACACTCACTAGACAACGCCACCCGCTCCGGACCCGTGCTGCCGTGTGTCCAAGGGATGGAACACGGAAGTACAAGAAATATTATCAGATCTATAAAAATCGAGAGTTCCAGATGACACGAGTCCAGCGGGCTTACCGACAACTCCCGGACGCGGAAAATTCCGAGCCTACCGCCGCCATGCTATCTTTCGGGTTTCGGCTCAAGGTTAGAGGAGGAAGAGAAGGCAACTCGGTTCATCGATAGTGTACCAGCATCAGATATTTGCGCCTACCCGGATGGATCGTCGGAGGGGCATGGTCGCTAAGCATGGGGGTTCCTTAAAGAGGGATGGAAAAACTCTGTTGAAGGGATGTGGCATCAAGCATGGTGGTGAAATGCTTGATGTGGAAATTATAGGGGCGAGGAAGGCCCTGGAAGCTGCGCTGGGATTGTTGGAGAGGGAGAACAGTGGAATTAACAGCAGGCGGCGGATCAACGTGTTGTCGGATAGTCAGTCTGCAGTGAAGGCACTGCTGACGGGAATTGCCACAACAAGTCTCGACGACGTGCGACAATTTAGAGCGTTATCAGAAAAGGCTCAAGTCTTGGTTCAGTGGATACCAGCCCACTCCGGGATACAGGGAAACGAAGATGCAGACAGAGCTGCACGCTCCGGCCTCCGACAACTGCCAAGCAAGACAGCCAGCCTGGCTCCGTCACAATGGCGTACGTTCGTCGGCTCATGAACCGGAAACGTCAAGCGCTTCTCGACGACTGGTGGGAAGAAGTATGTCCACCTAGGTATCGAAATCTGGGTCTTCTCATGCGACGACGCAAGCCACGCGAGCAGGCACTTTCCCGGCGGCTACTCCGTGAACTGATCTCAGCCCGTACGGGCCACGGAAACTTCGCGGCATGTCACCGCCGCTTTAACAACTTCGCAGCTTCAATGGAGTGTGCGTGTGGGGAGGAAACATCACCTCTCCATTTCATTCACTGTCGACTGCACACACGCCAGACGCGTCGACTACAGGGGACAATGTCACATCACGACTTTGTGCACAAGCTTCTCGGGCCTAAGTGCCTCGAGAACTTTACAAAATTTGCGCAGGAAACCGGCTGCTTCGGGGGCCACCTACGGATCCGTCTCCAGTTCTCAGCGGAGAGGACATAAATTAGGTCATAGCACGAAGCATGGCAGGTAGAAAAATGAGACGAGAAGTGTCGTTTTTCTAACCACAAACTGGATTACTGGGCTTGGAACTTTAGTTATAGGAGTTTACGGGGTTTCTATTTTTCTTATTTTAACTAGCTACTGGTTGTGTAGTGGTTCACGCGGTGAAACCGAGGTGGGCATGCGGAAAGCATGATCTCGGCCGTGTACTGTTGCGATTTCCGAGTAAGACGAGCAGAAAGTAAAGCTCAAAGAATATTGTTTCCATTAAAGTTCTAAGTTACATGTAAGACGCGAATTTATGTGTGCGTATCCTAGAGTTAAAGTGGGTCTGCAAACAACAATTATTACAATAAAAAGTCTTCAGCACAGCTGACCACGAAACCATTGCGCGGGAAATAAAGCAGTGCCAACCCCGCACCATCAACGCCATCCTATTTGTCGCAAAGTGAACATAACCATGTCTCTCACTGCATTTGCACCTAGTACATATTACCCGCACATGCAAATGCATGAGAGAAAATCTCAACAGCAAAAAAGAAATTAAAGTATAGAATACAGGATGTATTATGTATGTAGGAAAGTTGTTCATACTTGCAAGGAATGCCATTTATTGTAAGAAATGTGGTAAATTCCAACATGTACACCGGT